>CM042385.1:4428824-4456324 GCA_023634145.1 Thymallus thymallus | reverse complement strand
AGATCAACTCAAACCTACAGAGGCATGTTGAGATCAACTCAAACCTACAGAGGCATGGTGAGATCAACTCAAACCTACAGAGGCATGTTGAGATCAACTCAAACCTACAGAGGCATGGTGAGATCAACTCAAACCTACAGAGGCATGGTGAGATCAACTGAAACCTACAGAGGCATGGTGAGATCAACTGAAACCTACAGAGGCATGTTGAGATCAACTCAAACCTACAGAGGCATGGTGAGATCAACTGAAACCTACAGAGGCATGGTGAGATCAACTCAAACCTACAGAGGCATGGTGAGATCAACTCAAACCTACAGAGGCATGGTGAGAGAAAGAGAGAGACTAAAAACCACAGACCACGTGTAACCACGCCAGCCCAGGACCTCCACATCCGGCTTCTTCACCTGCGGGATCGTCTGAGACCAGCCACCCGGAGAGCTGATGAAACTGAAGAGTATTTCTGTCGGTAATAAATCATTTTTGTGGGAAAAAATTCATTCTGATTGGCTGGGCCTGGCTCCCCAGTGGGTGGACCTGTGCCCTCCCAGGCACACCCATTGCTGCGCCCCTGCCCAGTCATTTGAAATCCATAGATAAGGGCTTAATTGATTTCCTCATATGAACTGTAACTAAGTAAAATCAATTAAATTGTTGCATGTTGCGTTGATATTTTTGTTTAGTATAGTTATGAATAAAATCATGTTTTCTTTGTTGGTGTATATGGAGTCAATCACTAGTATTGAATGAAGACGTCAATTATAGGAGTACACACACTATATTACATCCATAGCTAGCTATGGATAAAAACATTGTTTCCTTGGTTGGTGTCTATAGAAGGAGAGTAGATCAGCGGAAATCAATGGCTGAAATCTGGAGCCTGTCATCCTCTCTGTTAAGTACACACACACACACACACACACACACACACACACACACACACACACACACACACACACACACACACACACACACACACACACACACACACACACACACTTTTTATTATAAAAAAACATTTTGATTCCCAGTATTGCAGTCTATATTTAAAAGATGAATAATAGATACAGGCCTTTTCCAATTTCCCATATTCATACAATCATCTCATTTAGCAAGTTGAAACAACAAGTATGATTATGTTTAAAAACAGAAGTATTTAAATACAGTTGTTGTTAAATATAAAGAGATTAATTTCAATTAAAAATAAATAAATGAACGCATTCCAAGATTGTTGCTTTCAACCTCAGCAACAATCTCTTCAATGAATTCTAATTACAATACAGACGCAACATTTCAGCCAAAAGGCAGACAGGTTACTAATAATCCCTGTCATGTAGAGCAGGTCATCTCTCGTTCGGAGGAAAACAGCTGAAGTAGTCATTAAGTTATTTTGGGTTGTAAATTAATGGAGTGGTCTGTAGCATCAGTTAACCCTTGTAATTATAATCATCACAATAGGATGATATCTCCACTCCTCTCCACTTCAGAATCATCACAATAGGATGATATCTCCACTCCTCTCCACATCGGAATCATCACAATAGGATGATATCTCCACTCCTCTCCACATCAGAATCATCACAATAGGATAATATCTCCACATCAGAATATAATACACATGTATCATAAAACTTTAAAAGCAAAGCTTACCAACTGTAAAAAGCTTGTATTCACTTTACCGTCCAGAACAACAATTAGTCAAGACAGAAGAAACCACGTCAACGTAAATTACAAACAAAAAGGCTTGAAATATTGGACTAATGTTTTGAGCTAAATTCTTAATTGCCAGCTGTTTGACAATAATCTCTTAAATGAAAAATCCGACGACATACTATTAGCAGACTGATACCCCCACAATACTATGTATTAACAGTAAATACATCCAGATTACACCTTATATGTGTTTTATTATTATTATTTTTTTTGTTTATTTTAAAAGTGAAGATTGCCTGAGTGACTTGCTTACTTTATTCCGTGATTTAAAAAAAAGAAAGTACCTTTCTTGTGAGAAGCTTCTGTTTTGGGGCCTTGTGGGTCTAATGAAAAAAAAAGATCATCATTAAACACAACACATTCTAACAGCAAGTACTCACATTGTTTTTCTCAATGCGGAAAACAACAATAAAAATACATCTAGTATCCCAACTTGCCAACAATTCAGAACTTATACAGGTAAGTTTGCGGGAAAGGAGTGAAAACTTGTGGTGGCCAAAATACTGAAGGCAAGAGCAGGAAGGAGGGATGCACGAGAACGTCATAGCGGGCGGGCAGGAGAGGAGGCGATGCAGAGATGAGAGGAGGGGTAGAGGAGGATTGCAATGCATAGTTCTTCACGGGAGGCAGAAGGTAATGTTAGCAAAATGCACTAAGATGAAAAACATCAGACAAGGGAAAGATGCATAGACTGCATGTCAAACTGGCTTCTCTTAGATCTGCTTACATCCTTTGGCTTTAAATGCTTACATTTTCTTATCAAGCAACTAGTAAGTGTTTCAAACTAATTTTCTAATAAATGGGATATAAAAATCTTATTTTTTTTAGATTTTATTAATCTAAAAAAAGTATATTTTTACCTCTTCCACTCGGGGGGACCCCTGCAACTGAGCAGCAAAATTGGTGCAACACAAGAGAACAGGAACAGGAAGTGTACTTAGTGGATGAAGTGATACAAAACACAAAGGCTCACACACAGACGTGAGCAATTCATTGTTTTACAGTACCTGGGCCTTTTCCAGTTATTCCGGAAACTACCTTTTTATAAGTTGCCGTGACTAAAGTTGGCCATGCATCATTTCAAACCTGGTTGGCTCTTAACCAATCCAGCATAACAAACCAGCGTATTACAATTCAAGATAGAAGAACTAGTCCCCATATTGCACTTATTAAGCTTGTAAAATAAATAAGTCATGCAAAAGATAAAAGATAACACCAAATACCTGATAATAACCTTCATATACATGATAATAACCTTAATATACCTTAATATACCTGATGATAACCTTAATATACCTGATAATATAATAATTATATAATAATAATAATTTTCTCGGGTAAATAAGCTGATCAGGAAGGCTAGCTCTGTTCTGGGGATGAGCCTTGACACTCTAGAGGAGGTGGCGGAGAGACGGATCCTGGCCAAACTGCTGGCCATCATGGACAACGTCACCCACCCTCTGCATGCCAAGGTTATGACGCAGAGGAGCACCTTCAGTCACAGACTGATCCCACCACGGTGTGCCAGAGAGCGCTACAGGAGGTCCTTCCTGCCGGCGGCTATTAGACTATTTAATGCCTCACCGGGGTGCCGTGCCGTCGTCAACATAGACCTGGAACTGCTGGGGTGTTAGGACCTAGTTCAACAATTATGCATCCATCCGTGAGTAACTCTGGTCTGTAATCACTCATTCACTCAGAACTTATTTATTCATTCAGGTCTGTATATACATATTCATGTACAGTTGTTAGATCATATCACGTGCAATATTGTAAGTAATTCTTGGACTTAACTTACGTAGTAATTCACTCAGGAATGCATATTAGCATCCTGTCAGTTGTATCTTTTCTCATTGCTTTTAGTATATTGAATGTGCAATACGTGCTTTTATCTGTAATTAAACCCTGCGCACTAACGACTGTATTTTAAGGGAATTACTATTATTACCCCAAATTATATCATACACACATTTAGCTATTTAAGTATCTCTTCCTGTCATTTACCTGTACAGTTAATGTAACCATGCTAATATTCACTTACCTGTAAAATTAACAGTATATTTACCTGTACAGTTAATTTAAGCATGCAAAATATTCACTTACCTGTTCATTTAACCAGACTGTATATTAAGTAAACTATTATTACCCTCACTTATATCATACGCACTTTTAGCTACTGAAGTATTTCTCTGCCATCGACCTGTATAGTATAGTTAACCATGCACCATCCACCAATGTATAGTGTACATATTCAGCCAACCACCCATACTATGCAATGTCTTTTTATAGCTTTTTTGCACTCCAGACTTGTTGTAATTTTATACTTTGTCATACTGCCGCTCGATTTATCATGTATCGTGTATCTGTCTTTTGTGTATTTTCTTTTTGGCATCTATCTATCTATCTATCTATCTATCTATCTATCTGTCTGTCTGTCTGTCTGTCTGTCTGTCTGTCTGTCTGTCTGTCTGTCTGTCTGTCTGTCTGTCTGTCTGTCTGTCTGTCTGTCTGTCTGTCTGTCTGTCTGTCTGTCTGTCTGTCTGTCTGTCTGTCTGTCTGTCTGTCTGTCTGTCTGTCTGTCTGTCTGTCTGTCTGTCTGTCTGTCTATCTATCTATCTATCTATCTAATAACCTCAACCTGTTCAATCTCACCTTTTACATTCAATGGCTGTTCTGATACAGGTACATAACACATATATTAACACAAACCTAGATTTCAATCATTTTCAGCCAAGATTCAGATCTTAATCAGTTCATTAGAAAGTGTGTCCCTTCCCAGATTACATTTGCTGCTTATATGAAATACTAACTGTCCATTACAAATTATTATCTCCAGTAAAAACAGAGGAATAATCATTCTAAGACACGTAGTAAATGCATTTTCTCAACAAAGATTGTGTGTTGATACATTTCCTATTTTCGCTCCGGACGCGCATTGAATTTGTAAACCAGGCAGCATGCAGACTGCCTTCCTACACTTGACAAGTGCCATTGTGAGAGATGGCGACTACACAGAGCTGAAGTCTTTGTGGGGATATTTTAATCTATCAATGTCAGGAGAAAAGGAAATCGTTCTTAAGATAGATGGAAAGTATTCTGCTTGACCATGAACTGTTGTAGACAGGTGATTTAAACTCTATAATCTGGCTGGATCCAGTGAGGATCTTTTCACTTCTTCTTTTTTTTACATACTGCATGCAAGGCAATCCCTATGTGTCAACCTAAGCCTGGGCTTATCCTCTGTGTCAACCTAAGCCTGGGCTTATCCTCTGTGTCAACCTAAGCCTGGGCTTATCCTCTGTGTCAACCTAAGCCTGGGCTTATCCTCTGTGTCAACCTAAGCCCGGGCTTATCCTCTGTGCCAACCTAAGCCTGGGCTTATCCTCTGTGTCAACCTAAGCCTGGGCTTATCCTCTGTGTCAACCTACGCCTGGACTTATCCTCTGTGTCAACCTAAGCCTGGGCTTATCCTCTGTGTCAACCTAAGCCTGGGCTTATCCTCTGTGTCAACCTACGCCTGGATTTATCCTCTGTGTCAACCTAAGCCTGGGCTTATCCTCTGTGCCAACCTAAGCCTGGGCTTATCCTCTGTGTCAACCTAAGCCTGGGCTTATCCTCTGTGTCAACCTACGCCTGGACTTATCCTCTGTGTCAACCTAAGCCTGGGCTTATCCTCTGTGCCAACCTAAGCCTGGGCTTATCCTCTGTGTCAGCCTAAGCCTGGGCTTATCCTCTGTGCCAAGGATCTATTTGAGATCTGAAAATCTGATCCAAACATTAAACCAGCACTTGTTTTCTTTGTTCAAAGCTTGCCATCTCATAATGGATAATTACTAGCAGTGCGTAAAATCAATTCTCCATACGTTACAAAGAGGTACAGCAAATAAAAGGCTTTGTCCAAATAAAAGGCTTTGTCATTAAAAATTGTGAATAATCAGCTTTTAGAATGCACAATAGCGTTTTAGAATGGATCCATCTGGACCTAGTAGCCTCTCACTCATGCACCGCTTCACAAATCTCAAAAGGCGACAGTTAAATACGTCTAGCATGGAAAATAAAAACATTGGCTTGGGGTCTTGAATTATCTTGTCAGAGTCAACAATTATATGTCAACTTTAATGTCACACTCAAGTGTGATCGCCGTTTCCCCACTTCCTAGTATTAGAAATGAAATGACCCAAATGACAGGAAGTGACAGTAGCCTTCATGACACCATCTCCTCTCCTCTTCTCCTCACAGTAATATTAGAGACGCTTCAGTGACCAGACGGAGAGATGCAGCATCCAATTCAACGATTCAACGATACTCACATTCATTAAATTAAAGAGTGTTAATATTATATTAAGGTCAAACTCCCAATAATAGGGGTTTAATAAATACATAGCCTTGATATTAGCTCATTAATATACATAGCATAAGGCTACTGTTAATTTAATTGGAAAGTTCTTCCTTCTTTGTTTACATGTACAGTAGACATATATAAGAACAGGTTATTACTAAGTACAACAGTAGTAGAAGGTTGGATACTACAACCACCTGTCCTATCCTGTCCTGTCCTGCTGTTCTGTCTTATCCTGTCCTATCTTGTCCTGCTGTCCTGTCCTGACCTATCCTGTCCTGTGCTGTCCTATCTTGTCCTATCCTATCCTGTCCTGCCCTCTAACAGTGGGCTGACTGCTACATTATCCATTCAATATTCTGCTGTGTCCTTGCAATTCTACCTCTCCTTAGACATTGAAATATGATCAATACTTTTGGCATAACTCAGGGGAGAGTCAGTGCAATACAGTAAAATGTCTTCTCATTCATCAAACATAGTTGGTTAACTCAAATAATTACATAAACATAGATTGTTTTAAGAAGAAGGCAGACAAAAGTTTCAATGTCAGTAAATAATGCAGTTAATGGTTGGTGTGTGTGTTACAGTATATCTGGGAATATAACTCTGGTTGGGGTGTTATATCTGGGAATATAACTCTGGTTGGGGTGTTATATCTGGGAATATAACTCTGGTTGGGGTGTTATATCTGGGAATATAACTCTGGTTGGTGTGTTAAATCTGGGAATATAACTCTGGTTGGTGTGTTATATCTGGGAATATAACTCTGGTTGGTGTGTGTGTTACAGTATATCTGGAAATATAACTCTGGTTGGTGTGTTATATCTGGGAATATAACTCTGGTTGGGGTGTTATATCTGGGAATATAACTCTGGTTGGGGTGTTATATCTGGGAATATAACTCTGGTTGGTGTGTGTGTTACAGTATATCTGGAAATATAACTCTGGTTGGTGTGTTATATGTGGGAATATAACTCTGGTTGGGGTGTTATATCTGGGAATATAACTCTGGTTGGGGTGTTATATCTGGGAATATAACTCTGGTTGGGGTGTTATATCTGGGAATATAACTCTGGTTGGTGTGTGTGTTACAGTATATCTGGAAATATAACTCTGGTTGGGGTGTTATATCTGGGAATATAACTCTGGTTGGGGTGTTATATCTGGGAATATAACTCTGGTTGGGGTGTTATATCTGGGAATATAACTCTGGTTGGTGTGTGTGTTACCCCTTAGGGTACTCAATTAATCCTATTAGCTAACCATTAAACAAATGTGCTGATTATACCAAATGAATGTCAAGCTCCGCCAGCTAATTATATTTCAGCTCCCCAGTCAGGTATGTTGAAACAACAAGAGAAAAAGAGGAAGAACAGAGAGAGAGAGAGAGGGAGAGGGAGAGAGCGACAGAAAGGTGAAAACAGGTGAAAGACACATCCATGCGTAGGGAAAAATAAGACAGAAGCCAGAAACAGTAAATATACGGCAGCAAGGATTGTATATTTACAGATGTTCACTTGTCTCGCAAAAATTCAGCAGCAAAGTGCCATAGCTAGTTCATCAGCGTTTGGTTACACTGATCATCACTGTGATGTGACATGGCAGGCTTTAAAAAGGAAGCAGAATGAGAGTAAGAGGAGAGAGCAGAGAGAACTAAGTAACTGGCTGTCTGACTGACTGACTGACTGACTGACTGATTGATTGACTGACTGGCTGACTGGCTGACTAGCTGTCTGACTGGCTGTCTGATTGATTCACTGACTGACTGACTGGCTGACTGGCTGACTGACTGACTGACTGGCTGACTGGCTGACTGGCTGACTGACTAACTGACTAACTGACTGGCTGACTGGCTGACTGGCTGACTGGCTGACTGAATGACTGGCTGACTGGCTGACTGACTGACTGGCAGACTGACTGGCTGACTGGCTGACTGACTGAGGCATCAGAAGCATAAGCAACAACCCAGGGTGGTGATATGTATTTTGGCGAATCTGCCCAGCCTCATGGTTGTCGGCCAAGCTGCTCCTCACTGTGACTGATGAGGAGGGACAAGGTCAAAGAGGAGAATGGAGCCACAGCTGTACCCCACCACTGTTCATCACTGCAGGACAGAATGGAGCCACAGCTGTACCCCACCACTGTTCATCACTGCAGGACAGAATGGAGCCACAGCTGTACCCCACCACTGTTCATCACTGCAGGACAGAATGGAGCCACAGCTGTACCCCACCACTGTTCATCACTGCAGGACAGAATGGAGCCACAGCTGTACCCCACCACTGTTCATCACTGCAGGACAGACAGCTGTACCCCACCACTGTTCATCACTGCAGGACAGACAGCTGTACCCCACCACTGTTCATCACTGCAGGACAGACAGCTGTACCCCACCACTGTTCATCACTGCAGGACAGACAGAGTGGGGCCCTAGATTACACCAGCCTCACCCTACCTATAGCACTATGTCTAAGCTTGTGTCCCAAATGGCATCCTATTCACTATATAGTTCATAGGAACCATACTACTCTGGTCAAAGGTATTGCACTATAAAGAGAATAGGGTTCAATTTAGGGGAGGGAAGCGTGGGGAAAGCTAGCAATGCAAACAATTAGACTACCTTAACCTTCATAGCCGTTGTTGGGGAATGAACGTTAAAGTCTAATGAATTTAATTTAAAAAAGAAACTCGTAGACCATGCATGGGAGGTCCCAAATGTGTCAAGAGGATATTTAGTTTTTTCCCTTCCAATAGAGAACCTGCTAAATCAATTAGAAGGGTTCCCCACAGTGAGTCCCAGTCATAATCAGTGTCATTTCCTCTCATGGCTTCAGGCAATTCTCTGCTCTTTCTCTCCCTGGTTTTCACTGTCGTGCCACCACTTTAGCAGAGACGGTGGTAGATTGAGGAGGTGTGCTCCTTTGCTAGATCTACAGAGAATGCCTTTGCAGTTCTAACGTTCGATGAAGAATATCGCTTTGCAGTTCTAACATTCTGTTCTAAAGAATGCCTTTGCAGTTCTAACATTCTGTTCTAAAGAATGCCTTTGCAGTTCTAACATTCCAATGTTCTAAAGAATGCCTTTGCAGTTCTACAATTCTATAAACAATATTTTTGCAGTTTGAATTCTATAGAGAATATATTTTTTACATTCAGATGCTATAATTAATATCTTTACCATTCTAGTTCTATAAAGAATACATTAGCAGTTCTAACCTTCCATGGTGTTTAATGTATATGTTATAAAAAACCCTCCATCATTCTCAGAGCTCTGACTGAAGATGTTTCTTAGTCTTCATTATTAAGAAATGACCTGCCAGCCTGCTTATTTCATGAATGTGACTAATGTGTGTGGCTGGCAGGGATGGGAGGAGGACTGGGCTCCCGAGTGGCGCAGTGGTCTGAGGCACTGCATCTCAGTGCTAGAGGCATCACTACAGACCCTGGTTTGATTCCAGGCTGTATCACAATATGGCCGTGATTGGGAGTCCCATAGGGCAGGGCACAATTGGCCCAGCGTCGTCTGGGTTTGGCCGGGGTAGGCCGTCATTGTAAATAAGAATGTGTTCTTAACTGACTTGCCTAGTTAAATAAATGTTAAATAAATACAAATAAACGACTGCTTGAATGAGTGAGCCTACTGCTCACACTACAATATGGTGTTGACCTGACAGCCATGACTAACCTCGGAATCTATCTCACATTGTTCCATCCCATGACAATAGGCCTCTTACCACACACTAGTCATATGATTAACATATGATTAAAATACGATTAACATATGATTAACATTATACATTAAGTAAAGTCATGTCTTTTTCCTTAATATGCACAAACATTTTATATTAGAATACTGTTAGCTTTCATTGGAGTTTTAAGTGAATATCCTAACTATTTCTACTCACTAGCATGAAAAATGTTTATTTTATTAGTGCTCTTGGTAAGCCCACTGAGGCTGAGTTGTTCCTGTAGTAAGCACTTTCTCTGGGCAGTGTACTATGACTGTGATGTAGTAGGTTTAGCTAAAAGCAGAACTCTACAGGTCAGACAAGCCAGACCAGAGCATCGTATAATCTGTCACAATGCTATCAATATTATCATTGTGAATTGAGATGTCGGCTTGAAAATAATATTCAATACATTCATACAAAGCCTTTGCACATAAAACAGTTAATACAGCAAATATATATATTTTTTTGCAGTGAACATCGTGAGCAATGGGAGCGTAGTGAAAACACATGTTATAAATGTAATGTGGTTTTGCAACTCTAGCGGGCTGAATAATGCATGCTTAGTCACAGCAAACACTCCTGGATTCAGTACGGCATATACTGAGATATCATACTCATGGAAATCACATGTAATATACCTGTAAAAGGCACAGTAATTCATGGGCCAAAACATCATGTTACATCTTAAACATGGACACAGAGTAGTAGTCCCACTGTAGTTAGTTAACTTGAAATATTTGCAAAGTATCAAAGCATGTATCTTAGATAGATAATCAGAATCAAATTCCTTCTTCAGAAACCATGCTCATCTCAGTGTATGGTATGGAAACTGGTTGTTTGTGTGAGTGGTTTTCTCATGCAGAACATTTGATTTGAGTTTTATTATTATATTTTTAATTCTGTGAGGGGAATATTACAAACAAAAACAAAAAAAAATATATATATATTGTATACCATAAACTGAAATAATATGTACATTATACCACCTCAGATAAGGATGTACTGAAAATAATTGCAGTATTAATACTAGAGAAAAACATGTTGTAAAATAGAGGGAACTCTTCATCAAAATGATGAAGAGTTCTTTCAAACAATTTTGGAATTAATACATTTGAAGGGTTTTGCCACAACGGTGCTTTACCATTGAACATCATAGTTTGGACTGAGTCATTATAACGTAGCTGTATTGCTGACCATAGTTCAATAAGGAAACCTCTGACATCTGTCTTTATGGGTGCTTCCAGATAGGGAAAGGTCACTTTTAACGTTATGGAAACATGTCTAGCAACACCCTACATATACCACCAAACAGACATTCAGGATATTAAGACGGTTGTGACGTTTCTACAGGAATGTAGCCAGCCTTCAACAATAAAATAATAACATTACTTAATTTCATTGTAGCCACATCCTGTAAATATATTGAGGATTTGTGAACATAGTAACAGCCTAATTAAATATTTTAAGGTTTAAGTGTTTAAGGTGTAAAAAGTGTTAAAATGAATAGGAAAAAGTGTTAAAAAGTGTTGTGTTTAATGTGTGAAAAAGATCTCAAAGAACCAACCAATTTAAATCAGAATTATTTGCTAAATCCCAAACCAATGGAAAAATAAAGGTATCACACAGTATATATATTGATATTATATAGATTTCATTGTTTAACTACACTGTCCTCTCTTTACGATCCTGACTGGAATATGTTTTTTCTGGTTGTGCTTGGCTACATTCCTGTTTTATCCCACTGTGTCTTGGTGGATCCTCCTACCTTTAAAATTAGGTCTGATTCTTGCATCGTAACCCGAAACTTTGCCCATGAGTTTGTCCAAGAACTCCGAGGGGGGCATTGGGGAGGCAGCTTTTCGAGCCGCGGCTTCTTTAGAGGCTGCCAAGCTAGAGAGAGAGAGAGAAAATAAAGAGGGAGATATATATATATATAGAGAGAGAGAGAGAGAGAGAGAGAGAGAGAGAGAGAGAGAGAGAGAGAGAGAGAGAGAGAGAGAGAGAGAGAGAGAGAGAGAGATGGGTGCACAACTAAGATTTGAATGGTGAGATGTTTTCATACATAGCATCATCCTGAGAATAATCCAATCCAACAAGTATGTTCTGTTGAGGGATGCTAACATTACGGATTCCCTTCCCCTGTACATTTGCTATATACTGTGTATCAACTACTTTACTTGCGATACAAATGAATATAGCAGTTTGATTAGCTCCATGTAATGTATGAACTTTGAAGGGAACTTTTAGGAAGTATCCACTTCATGAGTTATATGCTCAGAGGACAATCAATAATATTGATTAACCATTAAGTTGGTGGTATTTGACTCCTTCACACCGTAACCTACAACACAGAACATACAGCATGTTTAATGGATATTTTCTACATATCTCATCTACATTATTTTTTATATCCATCAACAAAATAGTATTAACATTCCATACCCAGAATAAAAGCTAAGCTTACATAACTACATATATCTGTAACCTCACAATTCATTTCCTGTGACGACATGATAATAAAATAATCAACATATTCGAAAAGTACCAAAAACATACCAACTTATAGCTCCAAAAAGAATGCTGAAAACAGAAAATATATTAATTACTTCTCCATTTCTTCAGAGAATTTGCATACTCCTGCATATCCAGAATGAATCTCTAGTGGATAATTAGGGATGACAGATGATGACCAGGGGTCTTTCCCTTTAGTGTCTCATGCATATAGTCTTCTAAAACTGAGATGGAGAAATAAAATAAAAAACATGTTCCAATAACCACAAAATATTCCTGACATCACATGTTCCAATAATCACCACCACAAAATATTCCTGACATCACATGTTCCAATAATCACCACCACAAAATATTCCTGACATCACTTTCCAATAATCACCACCACAAAATATTACTGACATCAAACTTGATCGTGATCATAACACCAACGACAAGGTTTATTTCTATACAACTGTGATCATTAACCCAGCAACAAAGGGCATTCACCAACTGCCCCATCAGTAGACTAACATATTAACCAACTGCCCCCATCAGTAGACTAACATATTAACCAACTGCCCCCATCAGTAGACTAACATATTAACCAACTGCCCCCATCAGTAGACTAACATATTAACCAACTGCCCCCATCAGTAGACTAACATATTAACCAACTGCCCCCATCAGTAGACTAACATATTAACCAACTGCCCCCATCAGTAGACTAACATATTAACCAACTGCCCCCATCAGAAGGCTAAACAGAACAGAACACTGAAGTACTGTAAATTAGGAAGGTTGCTGTCTCTCATGGCTCTCCATAGTGCTACCAGCCTGTGTGTGGCTGGGCCACCATAACTGCCAGGTCACTGGCCAGGGCTGTGCTGCTGCTACTGTCACATGGGCAGGCACCAACTACCCCAGAGGGCACTGCTCTCTCTAAATACTGTCTCCATGCATCAGGCTTCATAGAACTCCCTCATTGAAATGGCATGTGAACCCTATATAGTGTATTACAATGACAGCCTATAGTGCACTACGTTTGACAGGGATGATACTATTGCCTAGTGTGCACAAAATTAGGTGACGATTGTGACGGCCAAAAGCAGCCCTGGTCGCTCAACTGACACCCTGAAGCTATCTGCAGACCAAACAGTTTCTGTCAAGTCTTACAAATCCCTGTGTCTCTTCCATCGATGCTGGCATTATGGTTCATTGATGGAACGTTCCTAAGAGTTCCACTCCTATACTAAACATCAATATCAATCCATACCAAGACAGACAAGTCTAGAATCTATAGCCTAGAATTCTAGAATTCTTAGAAATTCTAGAATGTATTGAGTGGAATTTGCTTTGAGCAGAAAATGCAGTGTATCAAGGATTATTGTAATACCAGTTAATTACCACACAACACAGTGGAATCCTATCATAATCACCTAGAACACAATAGCCGTCTGTGACCGTGAGGTTAGTACTAGGGACTAAGTGATGCAAATAAACTACTGTTAGGACATACACAATACAGATTATACCATTCTCTAACGCTATGCTAAAAAGTATTTTAATTTAGTATAGAACAAACACGCTCGAACTGACAACACAATCAGATTAGTGTCCTCAACACTGATAATTGCCTTAGAAAGCTAGCATGGGCCCATACTGTGGGCCACGCGGGAATCTGTTTGACAGTGTGAAATCAGGGGACCAGCACATTATTGTAGAGGGAAGATAATCTATGAGGCATGTGTAGCATTGCTATCACACTAAATCCCAACGTTTATGGAGGTTAATCCCACACAAAACCACAGGAATCTGCACCAAGAAAATCTGGGACCAACACACTCTTTCTCCTTACATCATCGGGGCCCTTCGGTTTGAAAAATAATCTATGAATGTAGGATAGACCCCTAACACACTAAATCACATCATCAATAGGCCTAGAAGTCAATCCCACTCAAAACCACAGGAATCAGGATTCTACACCCATGGGCATCTCAAAACCACAAGAATCAGGATTCTACACCCATGGGCATCTCAAAACCACTGGAATCAGGATTCTACACCCATGGGCATCTCAGAACCACTGGAATCAGGATTATACACCCATGGGCATCTCAAAACCACAGGAATCAGGATTCTACACCTATGGGCATCTCAAAACCACTGGAATCAGGATTCTACACCCATGGGCATCTCAAAACCACAGGAATCAGGATTCTACACCCATGGGCATCAAGACCATCTATGATTTGTTTCCTTCCATCTGGGCTTCTCCCGTCCCAAGTGACTTAATCCTGGGTTTTGCATGATCAAAGTTTAGATTTGCTTGAATTATTTCTGATCAATTCTTGCAGGCCATGGCCAACTGTGGAGAGACCTGGTCCGCGTGGCCCGTGCTGAGGCAGCAGTAAAAACAGCTGACTCTCAGCACGAGAGAAAATAATATGCAAACAAGCCCAGTTCCTGAGACCTGCATATACTTTATTGTGGCGCCCCAATCATTAGTCCTAAGTGGACCTCATTATGTTCTTAATAAAGCCTCTGTAGAACACAATCCTAATTGATCTCATCCTGGCTTTTTTTCTAGCACTCTTAGAAATCAAAGCCCTACCAAAGCCTTCATCCCCTCCCAGTCCCTGGCACACATAGGAGGGGTGGGCTGTTCTGTTCTCCTTTTCAAACAGTTAACGTAATGTCTGTTAATTAACCAACATCATCATCATGAAAATAAAATGTAACATTACACAAAACCAATGACAAATGTGGGCAGCATAAGGTAATGCATGTGTTATTGTGTTGGGCTGGAAAAATAAAACATCAAGTGAAACATGACATGATTTCATGCTCTGTACAATGTTAGCATGCAGTACAATACAGCATGCTGTATAGAAGAACTTGTTGTACATGCATTGGAACTGGTAATCTTGTGTGGACATTAGAACATAGTCTGTGTTTGAAAGGTTTCAGTGAATTCAGAGCTATGAATTCCTCCACTTCTTCCTCCATGACAGAGCAGGAAGAGAGGTAAGGCCATTGATAATAAGTTTAATAATAATATGATGATAATACTATGTTATTTATAGTGCTATCTGTCTTTGTTTAGGTTGATCAATAATATATTACCATACATCAAGCTTTGAAAATGAACTTGGCTAAAATCAATGATTGTAAGGGATTGTAGAAAACGCCACTGAGGTAGTCAATTGTTTTTCATTTGAGGCCTCGAGATTTATAACTAAATATATCTACCTTCCCGCCCATCTGTTCTGGCAATACATAAACACACTATACACGTAGTAAAGCCTATCTTACCTGAAAACAAGTGACTGCCATCACCATCACAATGAACATGACGAGGCTTGCTGAACAGCATGGCGTGTAAATACAGTAGGATTTCTTGAAGACATGGGTTTAAAATCTGTGATGATTATTAAGTTGTAATTTAATTTGGTTTTAAAGGAAAGATTATTTAGGTGATTAGATACATCTGGTGCTGTTGTGTGGTGTCTGTGCATGTAAGCAGTTTTGCTGCTTTCTGCTGTTCAAGGCCAACTCAAGGTTATGTTTCATGAGTAGGGTTGCAAAGCTACCGGTAGTTTACCAAAGTTAGAGGAATCTTCAGTAATTTTTGGTAATTAACAGAAATTCTATGGCAATCTTTGGTCATTTATACTTTAATAACTTTTAAATGTTTTATTTAAATATATTATTCATGTTTGTAATGTATGGAATATAAAAATCCATAGACATTTTTGCCTAAGTAGATTATTCCATATTCCAATATTACTATGGAAAACCGTTCATGTATTTTGTTGATTTAACTATTCAACTGAGAGTAATAAGTCCCAAACATACATGTGTCATTGTGTCTGAGTGACAAAGATGGCCATAAAATACAAGATAATAAAAATAACAAACGTTGCAGAAAGCAATGTATATCCTGTTTAATATGGGCTATACAGTTTATATCCTGTTTAATATGAGCTATTCAGTGAATATCCTGTTAAATATGGGCTATACAGTGTATATCCTGTTTAATATGGGCTATATCCTGTTTAATATGGGCTATACAGCGTATATCCTGTTTAATATGAGCTATTTTATTATTTTTTATTTAATCTTTATTTAACTAGGCAGGTCAGTTAAGAACAAATTCTTATTTACAATGATGGCCTAGGATCAGTGGGTTAACTGCCTTGTTCAGGGGCAGAACGGCAGATGTTTACCTTATCAGCTCAGGGATTCGATACAGCAACGTTTCGGTTACGGGCCCAACACTCTACCTGCCACCCCAGCTATACAGTGTATCCTGTTTAATATGAGCTATACAGTGTATCCTGTTTAATATGAGCTATACAGTGTATCCTGTTTAATATGAGCTATACAATGTATCCTGTTTAATATGAGCTATACAGTGTATCCTGTTTAATCTGAGCTATACAGTGTATCCTGTTTAATATGAGCTATACAGTGTAATATCCTGTGTAATAGAATGTGTTTTGAATGCATGAAATGCTCAATTTCCTACCACTGTTTACATGGTTGGTGGCAAACTGGTAGGGAATACCCTGTCATTCATTTAGATTGAACGAGTACTAGTATTCCCAGATGTTTTGCAAATGAACATAGACTGACATAGACTTTGATTACGTAATTACATGTTTTCACTTGCTGTGTCAAATGTATACTTTATCTGATAGTCACCTATTAAACGAGCTTGCAACATTTCACATGGGCCAAAAACTAACCCTAACATTAATAGAAACTCAGAAAGAAATGTGCACTTTATACGAAAATAGATGTTTGTATATACAGTGATGTATATAATGTACATTCATCAGGCTGTCTTGACGTTGACAAAGTAATCAATTCTTGCTAATAAGTCTGCATTTGAAATTAGGTCTGGGGGTCTAGGTTGAGACTGGGAAAGAGATATCAATTAAGCAGAACTGCAGAGTTCAGCAGTGGGAGCTGAGGCTGCAATATCCTGATTCTACTTCATTAGCTAAAGACGCTGTCCAGAATGTTAAATAAACATTGTCTGTCTGCAAGGAATGTACATGGATTCCAATGGACTATAGAGTAGAATTTAGAATTGTAAAGTAGTCTAAAAAAGAACTCTGATGATTCATTTGATTCTATAATGTAGGATGTAATGTTGATTAGGCATGCAATGCACAACACCATACACAGACAAAGAGCCATGTTTGGGCCAATGGGAGAGAAGCTGTTCTCTGAACGGAATACCTGCCTCCCCTCCAACGTCAACATTGGAGATATCCTTGTTCACATTTACAGAGAATAATACACTTTATGTATGAGGATCAAGAGCTTGAAAGTAGTCGTTAAATTCACACAAAGACAATCATGTCAAAGCTAGAATATCCCAACTGGTCTGGATGGATTTACTCTGTGGTCACTGGGAGAAAACAAAACAGTCATAACGCAGCATATTTACCATTTATATTCTGTTAAATATCCAAGTCTTTAAAAAACATGATTTTTCATTTCATTTCATTCACAACAGTTGAATAGAGAAATGTATTAGCCTAAGTCTATGACATGTAGTGGGCTGGCCCCATGAGAGAAAGGAAGACAGACACAAGACATCTCTCTTCTCAGTGAGTGGGTGTTGGATAAGCCCTACACACCAACAACAAATCATGTCCTAATATGTGTGTGAGAGTGTGTACTCAATTCCTTTACTCGGACTTGCCTGTTGATAACATAATACCTCATCAGAGCATACATCGCTTAGCGTTTGATGACCACTAGTGACCGCTGTTAGCACTCGCTGTCTCTCTCACGCACATCCTAACTGAATGTTGTGTGTGACTTAATGCAACTCACTCACAATAAAGGAATGATTAGGCCTACATGAATATATAACAAAGCCAACGCAAATTTGACAATCGTATGATTAAACCTAATCAATTGGCTGCGTTGATGTATTTCCATTCAGACTTTGTCAATGCATATTAAACTATGGTAGCATACATTCTGAAGCCCACAAGAGATCAATACAATTGTATTTAACACATTAATTACTCCCTGTAAAGTAAATGAATAATGTTGCTTACCTGAAAAATACTATTGTTTCCCACAAATAGATCCCGAGAGCGTTTATTCGGTACATTTTTGCCGGTCTCATTCGGGCTACCTACAGCTCCAGGAGCACCAATAGGAGTAGAATTCAAATTCCTTGAATGTTTTTGGACCTCCAAGGTGAGCAATTCTTCTGTTGCTTTTTTCAGATTCCAGAGTCACAAGAAAACCACAAGATTGTCATAACCGCCCAGGCCATGAAACCTTCTTTCTTAGACCGCAGTTATTGATTCGGATAACACAAATAATCAGTAATTTTTCAGGACCTCGGACAGTGGCAAACGCGGTTTGCGGAATTTCACTCAGCCCAGGTTATAGTTGCTTTGAGGGTACAGCACGTTAGGCTACGATATCACAGCTATTTCTGGCGTTTATTCTATGCGATCCATAGCGGCAATTAGGATTTTGTTACAAGGGGAATTTGTGAATTTCAACATGCCTCCTTCAGTGATAAATGTGGCAATGTATGTGCTCTACGTCTTAATTAATGTCTCAATATCAGGAGATGTTTAACTACGTGGTTGTATGCCCCTTACGCCTAGATCAGTAGCGGAATTCCACAGTTGTTACACGAAATATATACATACGTAGTCAGTGTTTTTTTCTTCACGCTTTCTCTTATATGCATCCCAAAAACAGAGGTGTTGCTTTAAAGCCACACGTAGTTGCAGGTACACCGGCGGTGCTGACTGATGTTTTTCTGCAGGTACTCGCTGTGTCTCCGTAGTTGACTCCCAGGGGTGAGTTGGAACTGCTGCAGAGAGCTACTTCCATTGTCCGGTCAAGTTCAGGACTCACAACTCGTCTTCTTGCATTTGGATATTAGATTCCTCGTAATAATGTCAAAATGAGTGAAATCGGGACGCGACTAGTCTCTTCTTCCATTGCCTCCTATAGCCCCGCGCTCTCACGTCAGACCACCACTGTATTTCTTGCTGCAGTCATTTACTAAACTCAAAAAAGCACCTCAACCTTTGAACACACGCCCACATGCCGTTACCATTGGTCTGCATGTTGCTCAAACTAGTTAGGCCACGGCTCTGATTGGAGAGAGGTGTTGTCATCTGGAGATTTTTAATGTCCCGCGCATTGGTATGGAAATAGAGAATAGTCCATGATTTGTCAAATGTTAGGTTAGCATATTTCGATGTACTTTTTCGTGTAGTCGGCTGTTTCCACACCCGCGTGTCTACATTGGTTGACATGTTAAAATGACTATGCAATTATTATGTTTTTTTTTTTTTGGGGGGGGGGGGTTGTCTGTCGGCATGAAGTATTTCCCTTTTTATTTCACTGTTCATGTGGGTTACTTTTGATTGACACGCAAGCTTTGCAAGGGCGGCAAAAAAAAAGTGTTGAAAGAAAGTATCTTGTTCAATATTATGCATAGTTGCTGTCACTTGTGTTTTCTGTTTGGTATAATCGATATTGTTTTGCCTCCATGCAGACATCTAAAGCGAGGCTCTCTCCCTCTCTGTCTCTGCAGTAGCGGTATTTCATCGGCACCGCTGTCCACATTGTCCATTGAAACGTGATTCCGTTTCTAATGCCTGCAGCTCTCTTTCGGAACGCAGCCACCAAAAGATCACGTGACACGAGGACGGGATAGAACGAATGGAATACGCACGATTAGAATACCGATAAATATATGGTGCCTGTGTTCATTCTCATCAACAGGAATCACTCTTGTCCTATTGAGGAAAAAAGATACGTGTTTGAATTGTTTATTTCTATAGAGACACAAGCTCATAGCTAACGTGAGTCATGGACTTGTATAATTTAATACTCTTCAGTCGACCACCTGGATGATAGAAGTTAAATAAATGCCGTGCTGTGAGTTTGAAAATCCAGCATTTCTAATTTAGGCTCCTAAATACAGTATGACATTACATAATGAATGTGTTTAATCCTTTCTGAGTGCACTAGTTATCATTACCCACGAAGTTATCTAACTAAATAAATAAATTAAGATGCCTCTCCGCATCTGATTTTTTGTTGTTGCAGTTTTAAAACTAATATCATGCAATACTAAACATTATGCCATGAGGCAAAGAGAACACTTTCCAGTTTTAAAGCTTAAAATACAGTGCATTTATATATACAAAAAATATACAGCGGGTGAAATAAGTATTGAACACGTCACCATTTTACTTTTTCCAAAGGTGCTATTGACCTGAATAATAATAATGTGAAATGACACAGGGAAAAAGTATTGAACACATGAAGAAAGGGAGGTGCAAAAAGGCATGGAAAGCCAAGACAACAGCTGAAAACTATCAGTAATTAAAAAGCAATCCAGCCCCCTGTCAGTGCAAATTAATATCAGCTGGTTCAGTCTCAACTGATGGCCTACAAAAAGGTCTCATTACCAAGGTTTCACACAAGATAGGTGCTCCTCGCAAGATTTCTGACAGAGGAGTGAAAAGAATAATCAGAAGAGTTGTCCAAGAGCCAAGGACCACTTGTGGAGAGCTTCAAAAAGACCTGCAATTAGCAGGTACTGTTGTCTCAAAGAAAACAGTAAGTAATGCACTCCACCGCCATGGCCTGTATGCACGCTCACCACGCAAGACTCCATTGCTGAAAAAAAAGCATGTTGAAGCTCGTTTAAAGTTTGCTGCACAACATTTGGAAAAGCCAGTGAAATACTGGGAGAATATAGTGTGGTCAGATGAGAGCAAAATTGAACTGTTTAGATGTCATAATATACACCATGTTTGGAGGAGAAATGGCACTGCACATCACCCTAAAAACACCATACCAACAGTGAAGTTTGGAGGTGGGAACATCATGGTGTGGGGCTGGACATTTCAGCAAGACAATGATCCCAAACACACAGCCAAGGAAACTCTCAATTGGTTTCATAGAAAGAAAATAAAGCTGCTAGAATGGCCCAGCCAATCACCTGACTTAAATCCCATTCAAAATCTTTGGAAAGAACTGAAGATCAAGATTCATAGAAGAGGCCCACGGAACCTTCAAGATTTCAAGACTGTTTGTGTGGAAGAATGGGCCAAAATCACACCAGAGCAATGCATGCGACTAGTTTCTCCATACAGGAGGAGTCTTGAAGCTGTCATTACCAACAAAGGCTTTTGTACAAAGTATTAAATAAATATCAGTAAGTGTGTTCAATACTTTTTCCCTGTGTCATTTCACATTATTACACATAACTTAATTTCTGAACTTATTTGTTTTGGTTTCTTTATATGTATGGATTACTTGGGTTGTTACCAACATCTGGTGAAAATTTCATGTGCTTGGTTTTTTTGGTTGTATGTATGGATTACTTGGGTTGTTACCAACATCTGGTGAAAATTTCATGTCAATAGCACCTTTGGAAATATATTTACTGAGAAAAATGGTGACGTGTTCAATACTTATTTCACCCGCTGTATATACATTTTTGGAGAATACAAGATCATTGAGTTGAAAAGATAATTGGTGCCGTACTGTGCATACCAATATCCCTGTAAGCCTCCCAGGCCCATGTTGCCCAGTGTTAAGAAATTGTGGTTTAATAATGTTAGGGTCTTCCATCAAGTCGGGGCCTTGATTTGTAAGAATTGTAACTTTTACATTTCACCAAATGTTAACATTCTGTCATAAAGGGCACATGTTTAACTCCCTTTTTTTTTTTTTTACTATAGTAAGTGCCAATTGAGTGCCAAATAAAGTAACATGGTTGAATAATTCTTCTTTAATCAGCCATAAGTCCCTTTGTGACAGGGGGAACGGAAGCTTGTTGTGTGCAACAGGGAGTGACAATTGAATGCAAGCTTCACTTAAAAATATGAAATTGTTAAAAAAAATTCTAGCCTATCTATCTACAGTATGTGTTACCACAAAACACCAGAAAATGGCCTAAAAGATTAGGACCAGCTCACCCGCGCTTACTCTATGATTTGACTATTAGCTATTCAATGTTTCTTTATATTTACAAAGGAAAGTTTCACCGTATTAAAATGAGAGTTCAGTTCACGTAACAGGGTTGACCTTAAAATGAGTGACATTAATGACTAATCATATGAAATAAATAATAATCTTCAAAAATGACTTTGTCAAAGCAACAAAATCACTAGGGCTTTACAATGATGGTGCAACTTGGAGAAATGTTTGGATTCAGTGGCTTAATATCTTCCTAGAAGTGACACAGGGTTGATGGAGGGACACGTCAAAATGCTACGTTTTGGCACACATTCGACTTTATTAATAGAAAATATATAATTTATTGAATTCTCCAAGTTAATTTAATATAACACGCTTTTAAAATTAAATATTGGTGCACAGTTTTTACCTAAAATATCAAAGGACTTTGAAAAGGCAGTCTTTTCGACCCGTTAAATTGTGTTGTATTACACCCTCTATACATGTCCCACGGATCCCTTGGCCAAAATGAGTTGAATCTGTTGTTGTTAGTAATATTAATGTTTTATATTGGTGTACAACCCCCCCCCCCTTTTGTCTTGATGTCCTTTGGGTGGTTGACCGTTCTTGATACACACGGGAAACTATAGATTAAAAAATATAATTCATCGTACATTACGTATATCCAGATATTTACCCCCCTATATAATATAATATAATATAATATCATACATCATACATTATATACATACAGATATTTACCATCCTATGTAATATAATATATCATACATTATATACATCCAGATATTTACCATCCTATGGAATATAATATATCATACATCATACATTATATACATCCAGATATTTACCATCCTATGGAATATAATATATCATACATTACATACATCCAGATATTTACCACCCTATAGAATATAATATATCATACATCATACATTATATACATCCAGATATTTACCATCCTATGGAATATAATATATCATACATCATACATTACATACATCCAGATATTTACCACCCTATAGAATATAATATATCATACATTACATACATCCAGATATTTACCACCCTATAGAATATAATATATCATACATCATACATTACATACATCCAGATATTTACCACCCTATAGAATATAATATATCATACATCATACATTACATACATCCAGATATTTACCACCCTATAGAATATAATATATCATACATCATACATTACATACATCCAGATATTTACCACCCTATAGAATATAATATATCATACATCATACATTACATACATCCAGATATTTACCACCCTATATAATATAATATATCATACATCATACATTACATACATCCAGATATTTACCACCCTATAGAATATAATATATCATACATCATACATTACATACATCCAGATATTTACCACCCTATAGAATATAATATATCATACATCATACATTACATACATCCAGATATTTACCACCCTATAGAATATAATATATCATACATCATACATTACATACATCCAGATATTTACCACCCTATAGAATATAATATATCATACATCATACATTACATACATCCAGATATTTACCACCCTATAGAATATAATATATCATACATCATACATTACATACATCCAGATATTTACCACCCTATAGAATATAATATATCATACATCATACATTACATACATCCAGATATTTACCACCCTATAGAATATAATATATCATACATCATACATTACATACATCCAGATATTTACCACCCTATAGAATATAATATATCATACATTATATACATCCAGATATTTACCACCCTATAGAATATAATATATCATACATCATACATTATATACATCCAGATATTTACCACCCTATAGAATATAATATATCATACATCATACATTATATACATCCAGATATTTACCATCCTATGGAATATAATATATCATACATCATACATTATATACATCCAGATATTTACCACCCTATAGAATATCATACATCATACATCATATACATCCAGATATTTACCACCCTATAGAATATAATATATCATACATCATACATTATATACATCCAGATATTTACCACCCTATAGAATATAATATATCATACATCATACATTATATACATCCAGATATTTACCATCCTATAGAATATAATATATCATACATACATACATTACATACATCCAGATATTTACCACCCTATAGAATATAATATATCATACATCATACATTATATACATCCAGATATTTACCATCCTATGGAATATAATATATCATACATCATACATTACATCCATCCAGATATTTACCACCCTATAGAATATAATATATCATACATCATACATTACATACATCCAGATATTTACCACCCTATAGAATATAATATATCATACATCATACATTACATACATCCAGATATTTACCACCCTATAGAATATAATATATCATACATCATACATTACATACATCCAGATA
The DNA here is from genome assembly GCA_023634145.1 of Thymallus thymallus. NCBI lineage: Eukaryota > Metazoa > Chordata > Actinopteri > Salmoniformes > Salmonidae > Thymallus > Thymallus thymallus. The sequence goes on along the minus strand of CM042385.1, from coordinate 4,431,586 downwards.
TTTACCACCCTATAGAATATAATATATCATACATCATACATTACATACATCCAGATATTTACCACCCTATAGAATATAATATATCATACATCATACATTACATACATCCAGATATTTACCACCCTATAGAATATAATATATCATACATCATACATTACATACATCCAGATATTTACCACCCTATAGAATATAATATATCATACATCATACATTACATACATCCAGATATTTACCACCCTATAGAATATAATATATCATACATCATACATTACATACATCCAGATATTTACCACCCTATAGAATATAATATATCATACATCATACATTACATACATCCAGATATTTACCACCCTATAGAATATAATATATCATACATCATACATTACATACATCCAGATATTTACCACCCTATAGAATATAATATATCATACATCATACATTACATACATCCAGATATTTACCACCCTATAGAATATAATATATCATACATTATATACATCCAGATATTTACCACCCTATAGAATATAATATATCATACATCATACATTATATACATCCAGATATTTACCATCCTATGGAATATAATATATCATACATCATACATTACATACATCCAGATATTTACCACCCTATAGAATATAATATATCATACATCATACATTACATACATCCAGATATTTACCACCCTATAGAATATAATATATCATACATCATACATTACATACATCCAGATATTTACCACCCTATAGAATATAATATATCATACATCATACATTACATACATCCAGATATTTACCACCCTATAGAATATAATATATCATACATCATACATTACATACATCCAGATATTTACCACCCTATAGAATATAATATATCATACATCATACATTACATACATCCAGATATTTACCACCCTATAGAATATAATATATCATACATCATACATTACATACATCCAGATATTTACCACCCTATAGAATATAATATATCATACATCATACATTACATACATCCAGATATTTACCACCCTATAGAATATAATATATCATACATCATACATTACATACATCCAGATATTTACCACCCTATAGAATATAATATATCATACATCATACATTACATACATCCAGATATTTACCACCCTATAGAATATAATATATCATACATCATACATTACATACATCCAGATATTTACCACCCTATAGAATATAATATATCATACATCATACATTACATACATCCAGATATTTACCACCCTATAGAATATAATATGTCATACATCATACATTACATACATCCAGATATTTACCACCCTATAGAATATAATATATCATACATCATACATTACATACATCCAGATATTTACCACCCTATAGAATATAATATATCATACATCATACATTACATACATCCAGATATTTACCACCCTATAGAATATAATATATCATACATTATATACATCCAGATATTTACCACCCTATAGAATATAATATATCATACATCATACATTATATACATCCAGATATTTACCACCCTATAGAATATAATATATCATACATCATACATTATATACATCCAGATATTTACCATCCTATGGAATATAATATATCATACATCATACATTATATACATCCAGATATTTACCACCCTATAGAATATAATATATCATACATCATACATTATATACATCCAGATATTTACCACCCTATAGAATATAATATATCATACATCATACATTATATACATCCAGATATTTACCACCCTATAGAATATAATATATCATACATCATACATTATATACATCCAGATATTTACCATCCTATAGAATATAATATATCATACATACATACATTACATACATCCAGATATTTACCACCCTATAGAATATAATATATCATACATCATACATTATATACATCCAGATATTTACCATCCTATGGAATATAATATATCATACATCATACATTACATACATCCAGATATTTACCACCCTATAGAATATAATATATCATACATCATACATTACATACATCCAGATATTTACCATCCTATAGAATATAATATATCATACATACATACATTATATACATCCAGATATTTACCACCCTATAGAATATAATATATCATACATCATACATTACATACATCCAGATATTTACCACCCTATAGAATATAATATATCATACATCATACATTATATACATCCAGATATTTACCACCCTATAGAATATAATATATCATACATCATACATTATATACATCCAGATATTTACCATCCTATAGAATATAATATATCATACATACATACATTACATACATCCAGATATTTACCACCCTATAGAATATAATATATCATACATCATACATTATATACATCCAGATATTTACCATCCTATGGAATATAATATATCATACATCATACATTACATACATCCAGATATTTACCACCCTATAGAATATAATATATCATACATCATACATTATATACATCCAGATATTTACCATCCTATAGAATATAATATATCATACATACATACATTACATACATCCAGATATTTACCATCCTATAGAATATAATATATCATACATACATACATATCTTTGCCATTCAGTCTTCCTCCTCCTACTCATCTCTTGTTGATCCTCAGATGACACCCTATTGACACCCTATTGACACCCTATTGACACCCTATTGACACCCTATTGACACCCTATTGACACCCTATTGACACCCTATTGACACCCTATTGACACCCTATTGA
>CM042385.1:4408824-4421324 GCA_023634145.1 Thymallus thymallus | reverse complement strand
ATATCGTACTGCATGTTGTTTCTGTTAACTGGATCAGGGTTGTGTCCTGTCATATCGTACTGCATGTTGTTTCTGTTAACTGGATCAGGGTTGTGTCCTGTCATATCGTACTGCATGTTGTTTCTGTTAACTGGATCAGGGTTGTGTCCTGTCATATCGTACTGCATGTTGTTTCTGTTAACTGGATCAGGGTTGTGTCCTGTCATATCGTACTGCATGTTGTTTCTGTTAACTGGATCAGGGTTGTGTCCTGTCATATCGTACTGCATGTTGTTTCTGTTAACTGGATCAGGGTTGTGTCCTGTCATATCGTACTGCATGTTGTTTCTGTTAACTGGATCAGGGTTGTGTCCTGTCATATCGTACTGCATGTTGTTTCTGTTAACTGGATCAGGGTTGTGTCCTGTCATATCGTACTGCATGTTGTTTCTGTTTCTATTATTATTTTTATCAGCATGAATTAGTTTGAGCAACAAAAGCCCCACTTTTATTCCATAGGCTTGGATCCGCACTATGCAGCTGTTGCAAGAACACATTTTTCAATGGCTGTCCACTGGTTTCAAAAACAATGATTTATAAAAAGCTTAAACTTCTTGAATTCAACCATTATTGAGTTCAAATACACATTTAGATTTGTGAACAGCCATCCACAACAACCACAATCCGTAAGGCTCAAATAGCTAAAGGAGAGAGCAGCAATGTGATTCACATCAATGCGCTATGTACAGTAGCACACAGTAGCGGATATCACTTATTCAATAATAAGTGATATCCGTATCGCCGTAGACTACACCACTAATGTAATCCTAACCTCCAAGCGTTTATTCAAGTTGGATAATCTTTGGATGCCGACCGTAGTCGCACCATTGAAAGACATAGCTTGGACTGTAGCCTACAAAAGCCTATTCCTGCTATTTTCCCGCGATCCATCAAACACATTTGGTGTGTCGTCATAGTGGTCTCTGACTTATGGTCAGACTCGCTCAGGTGGAACAAACTTACTCCCCAACACTGGTCACAGTGGAGGGGATTCTCAGTCACTAATTATAGGTTACAGTGGAGGGGATTCTCAGTCACTGATTATAGGTCACAGTGGAGGGGATTCTCATTCACTGATTATAGGTCACAGTGGAGGGGATTCTCAGTCACTGATTATAGGTCACAGTGGAGGGGATTCTCAGTCACTAAATTATAGGTCACAGTGGTGGGGATTCTCAGTCAATAATTATAGGTCACAGTGGTGGGGATTCTCAGTCAATAATTATAGGTCACAGTGGTGGGGATTCTCAGTCAATAATTATAGGTCACAGTAGAGGGTATTCTCAGTCACTGATTATAGGTCACGGTGGAGGGGATTTTCAGTCATTGATTATAGGTCAGAGTGAATGGAGATTCTCAGTCATTGTTTATACTGTGCATTCTTCCACATTTTGTTACGTTACAGCCTTATTCTAAAATGGATTTTAATAAATTCCCCTCATCAATCTTCACACAATACCCCATAATTACAAAGCAAAAACAGGTTTTTATAATTTGTTGCACATTTATTAAAAATAAAAACCTAAATATCACATTTACCTTCAGACTCTTTACTCAGTACTTTGATGAATCACCATTGGCAGTGATTACAGCCTCGAGTCTTCTTGGGTATGACGCTACAAACTTGGCACACCTGTATTTTGGGAGTTTCCCACATTCTTCTCTGCAGATCCTCTCAAGCTCTGTCAGGTTGGATGGGGAGTGTCTCTGCACAGCTATTTTCAGGTCTCTCCAGAGATGTTCGATCGGGTTCAAGTCTGGGCTCTGGCTGGGCCACTCAAGGACATTCAGAGACTTGTCCCAAAGCCAATCCTGCATTGTCTTGGCTGTGTACTTTGGGTTGTTGTCCTGTTGGAAGGTGAACCTTTGCCCAAGCCTGAGGTCCTGAGCGCTCTGGAGAAGGATTTCTCTGTACTTTGATCCGTTAATTTTTCAAGTCTCTCAGTCCCTACCGCTGAAAAACATCCCCACAGGATGATGCTGCCACCACCATGCTTCACTATAGGGATGGTGCCAGGTTTCCTCCAGACGTGACGCTTGGCATTCTGTCCAAAGAGTTCAATCTTGGTTTCATCAGATCAGAGAATTGGGCTGTCATGTGCCTTTTATTGAGTAGTGTCTTCCGTCTGGCCACTTTACCATAAAGACCTGATTGGTGGAGTAATGCAGAGATGGTTGTCTTTCTGGAAGATTCTCCCATATCCACAGAGGATCTCTGGAGCTCTGTCAGAGTGACCATCAGGTTCTTGTTGACCTCCCTGACCAAGGCCCCTCTCCCTCAGTTTGGCCACTGTGTTCTTGGGGACCTTCAATGCTGCAGAAGTTTTTGGTATCCTTCCCCAGATATGTGCCTTGAAACAATCCTGTTTGACATAATGAATAACAAGGTATGTAGCCCTGCTGAACCCTGCTGACATAAGGAATAACAAGATATGTAGCCCTGCTGAACCCTGCTGACATAAGGAATAACAAGGTATGTAGCCCTGCTGAACCCTGCTGACATATGGAATAACAAGTTATGTAGCCCTGCGGAACCCTGTTGACATAAGGAATAACAAGTTATGTAGCCCTGCTGAACCCTGCTGAAATAAGGAATAACAAGTTATGTAGCCCTGCTGAACCCTGCTGACATAAGGAATAACAAGGTATGTAGCCCTGCTCAACCCTGCTGACATAAGGAATAACAAGGTATGTAGCCCTGCTGAACCCTGTTGACATAAGGGAGTTTTTCCTAGCCACCGTTCTTCTACATTTGCATTGCTTGCTCTCTGGGGTTTTAGGCTGGGTTTCTGTATAGCACTTTGTGACATCGGCTGATGTAAAAAGGCCTTCATAAATACATTTTGAATTGGATTGAATAACAAGGTATGTGTGGTGTCATGGCCTCTATCTATAACTCTGAGAAACTGCCATTGTTGTTTTTGCATTGGTTTTAACAGAGCACTTCACTTCCTATCCCGTTAGAAAATGTTAACATTGGTCAATGAACAATGGCTATGGTGTGAGTGATGTCTATCCAGCCACTATCAGGTTCCCTATAGCATTACCAGTGAATAGGAATCCTGTCATTAGTGCTCTGTCAGGGTGATAATTGGCAAGGTCAGCTGCAGTTGACATGTGCTTGTCCTGCTAAATGCTATCAAACTGATCTGAACAGCCCAGAGGGAGGAGAGGAGTGGAGAGGGGCTTGTGGCTAGCTGGCCGGGAATCTTTCTGCCTGGCCACTGTAAAATAGCATGCTTGCTGAATCAGTAACTGCCTTGTCCACATTCCCAATCTACCTCTAAACTGTAAGGAGTAGATTCAGTTTAGAGGTAGCTAGATACTTAAGTTCCAGACATGTACTGTAGTTGATACATACTGCTACATAATGTAAAACATTCTCATTGGCTGTTGCAGCTACACGAGTCGGAGGAAGATGTGACATATATAGTATAGTATTTGGTTACACACTGGATATGTATTATGTCACATAGGTATAGAGATATGAGAGCCAAGCCTTGGCCTTATGGGGATACGTATTGTACATGTTCGAGACGTTTTGACGGCAGCATTGTGTGGTTTCTTTCCTCTTCTCTCCTCTTCTCTGTATATATTGTTCTATGTCAGCCTCAGCCCATCTGGATTCCCCAGGGGCAGTACTAACAGATGTAGCAAGCAGGAAGTCTATCTCAACCAGAGAAAAGCTGTGTTCTGCACATTTTACTCTGAAAATCATACAGCTACTTGATGAGTCATCAAGCAAACGGTGCTTTTGCGTTGGGCCCGTAACTGAAAGGTTGCTGGATCGACTCCCCGAGCTGACAAGGTAAAAATGTGTCGTTCTGCCCCTGTTCCTAGGCCGTCATTGTAAATAAGAATTGGTTCTTAACTGACTTGCCTAGTTAAATAAAGGTAAAACAAATATTCACACAATCTTTTGTGTTATAGGGAAATTAATAAGCCATGCATGAAATGAACATTCGATAATATGCATAAATAGCGGAATCCATATGTTGCCTATAGGCCTATAGGTCTGTATTGTTGTGGGGGATCCATCATAGGTGTTCACCAAAACATCTATACAGTATTAGTACTTGTATCTGTACCCTCGCATTTGAGTGACAGCTAGCAAGAGGCCTGCCCAGTGTTATCCAATGAGGTTGCAGGGCGGGCACCCAGTGTTATCCAATGAGGTTGCAGGGCGGGCACCCAGTGTTATCCAATGAGGTTGCAGGGCAGGCACAATGGCTCAGTGGACACAGGAGAGAGAGGGAAGGGAAAGGGAAAATCTAGTAAACTGAAATGTGTCTTCCCCATTTAAACCAACCCCTCTGGATCACACAGGTGGGGGGCTGCCTTAATCCACGTCCACATCATCAGCACCTGGGGAGCAGTTGTTGGGGGTTAACTGCCTTGTTCAAGGGCAGAACGGCATATTTTTCCACTTTGCCGTCTCGGAGGTTCGAACCAGTGACCTTTCGGTTACTTGCCCAATGTTCTTAATACATTCTTAATACACGTCGTATGCAACTTTCGGGGACCGCTCGTGAGCGCTACTTTCAGAACTACTAGCTAAAAAGTATACAACAGTATCGGAGAATCTCTTTAAGTGACTGCTTCCACAGCCTTTTTTTTTGTTTACTCAACTTTTCAGTCAAATTATTACTTGAACTTGACATTTTTAGTTGGCCCAAACTTAGCTCCAACATGAAAAAACGTAGGCAAAATTTCAGTAAATTAAAAAATGATGTGTTTGCTGAAATTGTCTCATATGTTAATTCAACTAGAAATATTTATTTGGGAATCTTACCTAAACAATAGGCTGTTGAGGACATAATGACTGTATAAGTGAACAAGCACAATCTAATCATGTATGTCAATGTGTCTCAAATATGTAAGTTGAAAACATTTTGGAAGGTAAAAACACTGTGTTTTAGTTAAGATTCCCAAATAATAACTTATAGTTGAGTGAACATATGAGAGAAGTTGAGCAAACACATAATTTCAAATTGATTGTATTTTTACCGAAATTTTCTCAAGTTGGAGCTAAGATTTGGTCAACTAAATTGTTTTAGTTCAGGTAATACTTGGACTGAATTTTAAAAAAAAAAGGCTGTGGAACCAGTTACTGAATAGTAATGAGTTGAAACAGATTCGGGTGTTTTCATTTACACTGTGTCTCTAAATAACTCTATTTGCAATATGTCATTATTAGTGTCGGTCTAGAAGCAATGATGTGTGATTACTGGACATTTCAGTAGATACATCAGATCCAATAGATCTGCTGTACGCCTGCCCTACACCCTACCATTACCAAGCCCTTTTGTATTTGCATTGATGTTGTATACAGATGTTGTACACGGCTCTTAATCACCCTGTTGCAGGATAACTTTACATTTTTTACCTATAGTGTATTTGAGGTTTATTAAAATCAAAATAATCCACCCATTATTATGTGATGTTTAGGCCTACTTTTCCCCTACACAAGTGTTAGCTAGCTACATGCTAATGTCCGGGTCCGGTTCGCTACTTCATTCATCCAGTGTCTGTTCTGTTTGATCAGTTAGTTTTAAGCTAACAGCAACATATCTTACCACACAGAGAGAGAGACTCACGATTCATATTTGGCCGCCAGTCTCTCTTCTCTCCGGCCCAGTTCCATCAGAACCGGGGGGGGGGGGGGGGGGTGATGTCATAATGGCTGGTTGGGAGGGAGTGGAAGGCTGCTAATTACAGTGAGTGCTTTGTTCTGCATTCCTTTAGTGATCTGTGCGCCTCGCTGTTCATGACATTCACATCAACAGCAGTTTGAGGATGATGTATTCTCTGCAGGCCCAACATCACATCTCAAACCACCATGCACCTTCCCCACTGTTATTCTACTTATTGGCTAAACAGTTTTAGTAGCGAAGAGTTATGAAGAGGATTGGATTTCCTGGCTTCTTTCCTTTCGGGATTGACTTCGGTTGTGTGCCTCCCCTCACCCTGTCTCAGATCATGACGCAGCTTACATAAATTACACCCCGAGATTAAAGCAATTTACCGTACGGAACGGAACAGCTTCATCGCTGGAGACCCGCGTCTTATCAATATCAGGGACTTTGCTGTGAATTATACTTTGATCATGGCAGTCATCTATGTTCCCATTGGAAAATTGTACAAGCAACTGTCTGTGTTAAAGATTTCAAAAGTCAAATAGATGTTTCCCCGAGAGAGAGACAGGGTAAACAAGGGCTGGATCTGCAGCTCGTCCATTACATTCACTGCCGTAGTAGAAGGAATACATTACATTCACTGCCGTAGTAGAAGGAATACATTACATTCACTGCCGTAGTAGAAGGAATCCATTACATTCACTGCCGTAGTAGAAGGAATACATTACATTCACTGCCGTAGTAGAAGGAATCCATGACATTCACTGCCGTAGTAGAAGGAATCCATTACATTCACTGCCGTAGTAGAAGGAATCCATTACATTCACTGCCGTAGTAGAAGGAATCCATTACATTCACTGCCGTAGTAGAAGGAATACATTACATTCACTGCCGTAGTAGAAGGAATACATTACATTCACTGCCGTAGTAGAAGGAATACATTACATTCACTGCCGTAGTAGAAGGAATCCATTACATTCACTGCCGTAGTAGAAGGAATCCATTACATTCACTGCCGTAGTAGAAGGAATACATTACATTCACTGCCGTAGTAGAAGGAATACATTACATTCACTGCCGTAGTAGAAGGAATACATTACATTCACTGCCGTAGTAGAAGGAATCCATTACATTCACTGCCGTAGTAGAAGGAATACATTACATTCACTGCCGTAGTAGAAGGAATACATTACATTCACTGCCGTAGTAGAAGGAATACATTACATTCACTGCCGTAGTAGAAGGAATACATTACATTCACTGCCGTAGTAGAAGGAATCCATTACATTCACTGCCGTAGTAGAAGGAATACATTACATTCACTGCCGTAGTAGAAGGAATACATTACATTCACTGCCGTAGTAGAAGGAATACATTACATTCACTGCCGTAGTAGAAGGAATCCATTACATTCACTGCCGTAGTAGAAGGAATACATTACATTCACTGCCGTAGTAGAAGGAATCCATTACATTCACTGCCGTAGTAGAAGGAATACATTACATTCACTGCCGTAGTAGAAGGAATCCATTACATTCACTGCCGTAGTAGAAGGAATACATTACATTCACTGCCGTAGTAGAAGGAATACAATAGAGGAGGGAGAAAAGGAACTTTAAATGCTCCAATAAATATAGGACTACCACTACTGCATGTAAACGGAGTAGTGAATGTAATGGATTCCTTACAAAATATGCAAACATGTTAATCAATTGAGTCCCACTTTGAACAAATATGTTTATGTGCATCTTTAAAGGGAAATATTATTATTATTATTAAACAACTGGGCTATTCTATGGGCCCTGCGGAAAAGTAATGCACTATAATGGGAATAGGGTTCCTAGTCTGTATCCATTGGGTAGCTACAATACGTAACAATAGTCTCTCAGTGGCCTAGTTCATATATCTATACCATGCTTAACGTGGAATGACTGGTCAAGCATAACATTGCGGTCTAGAGTAACCTCCATCAAATGGCATATTTTGTTATTCCAATTCGAAGGTTCTCCTGGTCAGGAGGAGGACTGAGCACTTGAGGTTGTCGGTTGTTATTGCTATTGCAACAGTGGCGACCAACAGTAATGATTTGCGTGCTTTGCACGGTAATATTCTTCAACAACAGAGTTCTAATGTTTGCTTTTAACCGAAATAATGGTTGTGGATACTGTGGATGGTGTGCCACTGTGCTGCTGTTCTGTAGTAAACGTTATTGCTTTCATTAAAGTGTGGCGTTTCTTTTCAGAGGACATACATAAAAGAAAGATAGACTGAGCCCCAAGGCGGTGATTCTGTATTAGGCAATAGTGTTGAGTCCCCAGGAATGACACTGTGTCAGTGTCCCAAATGGTACCCAGTCTGTATCAGGGAACCTCCCAGGGATCTTTTTTTTTACATTTCGTTAGTATCTTGGCAAAAATAGGCCTTGCAGATACTCACTGTCTTTTTCCCGTCTCTTTTATCAGGGAAACATCTCCTCGCAAAAGCAAGCTGCTCCATATATAAAATAGCTACTGTATCCTACTGTACTCACGTAATGTAGACTTCCTATTAAGAATAATGTTTGCGACCACATTGAATGGATTTAGGTCAAATGTAACAATTTATGACAGATAATAAAGTCATACAACAATGTTTTAAAGATGATAATTGATTCAGACAGATTGTTTTATAACTCAATAGTAACTCAACAGATCCTGAATCCGTCACTAGATATACTTAAAACCTAGCTGAGATAGCCAGGTCAATGAGTGTTAATATAGTCCTACAGTCCTTATTTTGAGCAAGTTCGTTAAAACAGGAAAATAATCCTGCAGGAACAGGAAATGTGAATTATTATGTGGATTATAATTGTTATAGGGGTTGATACATTTTTTGTAAGGGAAAAATCAAGTCTGAAATGTCAAAGTGGAAATCCTTTTAAACCTCAAATACATTACAAGTTTTACATATCCTTCATTGCAGTAAAGTTCTCCTGCAACAAGGTGATCAAATGAAGAACCTACATCTGTAGAGGTGATAGTGTTATTATACTTCCTAAAGGTGATAGTATTATTATACTTCCTAAAGGTGATAGTGTTATTATACTTCCTAAAGGTGATAGTATTAACCCCCTATAGTGTTATTATACCCCCTATAGATGATATTGTTATTATATTTCCTATAGGTGATAGTGTTATTATACCTCCTATAGGTGATAGTGTTATTATATGGATGAAGGTATTTTGGACCATTCCTCCTTACAAAATATGTCCAGTTCAGTTAGGTTTGATGGTTGCCAGCATGGACAGCCAGCTTCAAATCATCCCACAGATTCTCAATGATATTCAGGTCTGGGGACTGGGATGGCCATTCCAGAACATTGTACTTGTTCCTCTGCATAAATGCCCGGGTAGATTTTGAGCAGTGTTTTGGGTCGTTGTGTTGTTGAAGTATCCAGCCCCGGCGTAACTTCAACTTTGTGACTGATTCTTCAACATTATTCCCAAGAATCTGCTGATATTGAGTGGAATCCATGCGACCCTCAACTTTAACAAGATTCCCAGTACCGGCACTGGCCACACAGCCCCACAGCATGATGGAACCCCCACCAAATTTTACTGTGGGTAGCAAGTGTTTTTCTTGGAACGCTGTGTTCTTTTGCCGCCATGCATAACGCCCCTTGTTATGACCAAATAACTCAATCTTTGTTTCATCAGTCCACAGCACCTTATTCCAAAATGAAGCTGGCTTGTCCAAATGTGCGTTTGTGGCGTGTGTGCAGAAAAGGCTTCTTCCGCATCACTCTCCCGTACAGCTTCTCCTTGTGCAAAGTGCGCTGAATTGTTGAACGATGCACAGTGACACCATCTGCAGCAAGATGATGTTGTAGGTCTTAGACTCATGAGCGTACGTGAGTGGTAAGGCTGGTCCAGCCCATGGACCAGCCTTACCACTCAAACCAGCCCATGGACCAGCCTTACCACTCAAACCAGCCCATGGACCAGCCTCACCACTCAAATCAGCCCATGGACCAGCCTTACCACTCAAACCAGCCCATGGACCAGCCTCACCACTCAAATCAGCCCATGGACCAGCCTCACCACTCAAATCAGCCCATGGACCAGCCTCACCACTCAAATCAGCCCATAGACTAGCCTTACCACTCAAACCAGCCCATGGACCAGCCTTACCACGCAAACCAGCCCATGGACCAGCCTCACCACTCAAATCAGCCCATGGACCAGCCTCACCACTCAAATCAGCCCATAGACTAGCCTTACCACTCAAACCAGCCCATGGACCAGCCTTACCACGCAAACCAGCCCATGGACCAGCCTTACCACTCAAACCAGCCCATGGACCAGCCTTACCACTCAAACCAGCCCATGGTAGGTCCTACATGCTCCTAAACAGCTTCTATTTCCTGGCCATAAGACTGTTAAATGGCTAACAACTACTGCTCTCCTTCTCCCACAGACTATCCACAATGACTTTATGCCCATCCCCACTTAGACACAAACCATGCTGCTGCTCAAATGATTATTGATTAGATTTATTACTCCATTACGCTGCTGTCCATTGATTACTGATTACCATTACCATTAGTATTGATCTATTTATCCATCTACTGGTCACTATTACTCCTGTTTACCTGTATATATTACCATTAGTCTATTACCATAAGTATTGATCTATTCAGTCACTTTTCAGCCCTGTTTACTGTACTGTATATCCTGCTACCCTTTTCTGTATTTACCCACCTCAAACACTCCAGTACCCCTGTACATTGAGTAAGGTACTGACACTGACCTGTATATACAACCACTCCAGTACCCCTGTACATTGAGTAAGGTACTGACACTGACCTGTATATACAACCACTCCAGTACCCCTGTACATTGAGTAAGGTACTGACACTGACCTGTATATACAACCACTCCAGTACCCCTGTACATTGAGTAAGGTACTGACACTGACCTGTATATACAACCACTCCAGTACCCCTGTACATTGAGTAAGGTACTGACACTGACCTGTATATACAACCACTCCAGTACCCCTGTACATTGAGTAAGGTACTGACACTGACCTGTATATACAACCACTCCAGTACCCCTGTACATTGAGTAAGGTACTGACACTGACCTGTATATACAACCACTCCAGTACCCCTGTACATTGAGTAAGGTACTGGTACTGACCTGTATATACAACCACTCCAGTACCCCTGCACATTGAATAAGGCACTGGTACTGACTTGTACACATTGAGGTACTTGCGTTCTCTTGTTCGTTAACTCTCATCGTGGTATTCTATTGTCTAGTATTATCTATGTTATTATCATCAATGCATTGTTGGAAAAGGACTCTCAAAATAAGAATACCATTGTGATGTTTTACCTGTTGTATCCTTGTGCACCTGGCAAATAAACTTTGAAACTTGAAACTTGAACCCATTTTATTAGATCTAATCCCAGTATAGTGGAGGCATGACGTAACCCATTTTATTAGATCTAGTCCCAGTATAGTGGAGGCATGATGTAACCCATTTTATTAGATCTAGTCCCAGTATAGTGGAGGCATGATGTAACCCATTTTATTAGATCTAATCCCAGTATAGTGGAGGCATGATGTAACCCATTTTATTAGATCTAATCCCAGTATAGTGGAGGCATGATGTAACCCATTTTATTAGATCTAATCCCAGTATAGTGGAGGCATGATGTAACCCATTTTATTAGATCTAATCCCAGTATAGTGGAGGCATGATGTAACCCATTTTATTAGATCTAATCCCAGTATAGTGGAGGCATGATGTAACCCATTTTATTAGATCTAGTCCCAGTATAGTGGAGGCATGATGTAACCCATTTTATTAGATCTAGTCCCAGTATAGTGGAGGTATGATGTAACCCATTTTATTAGATCTAGTCCCAGTATAGTGGAGGTATGACGTAACCCATCTAATTAGATCTAGTCCACAAGAGGTTGGTGCCAACTTAATTGGGGAGGACGGGCTCGTGGTAATGTCTGGAGCGGAATCGGTGGAATGGTATTTTTTAGGTTCAGGATACAGACAGGAAGGCCTGCTTATCTTTGGGTTTTACGGTTTTGCATCCTAGATTCCGACAGTCTATATCAAGTTGTTTTTTATGCACCACTAAATTACAAGATCCCCTTAGTATGAAGTTTTGCTACTCACTACTGCGTCTGTTATGGCATGTTATTTGATTGATCATCCCACCATAGAGAGGATTACTATGCCATAATACTGCAGCAAATTTATCATACTGTCAAAATCTCTGACATGTAATTTCTCCACCACACATTCGAAAGCAAATCCATTGCAGGAGAAGCCAGACTCTAGATATGGCTTTACAGACATGAATAGTCCTACACTAGTCTAGATATGGCTTTATATCCACTAATAGTCCTACAGTAGTCTAGATATGGCTTTATATCCACTAATAGTCCTACAGTAGTCTAGACATGGCTTTATATACATGAATAGTCCTACAGTAGTGTAGATATGGCTTTATATAAATGAATAGTCCTACAGTAGTCTAGATATCCTCTACAGGATCGTGTCCCGCCCTTGGGACGCTTGAGCTAACATGCGCTAATGTGATTAGCATGACATTGTAAGTAACAAACATTTCCAAGGACATAGACATGTCTTATATTGGCAGAAAGCTTAATTTATTGTTAATCTAACTGCACTGTCCAATTTACAGTAGCTATTACAGTGAAATAATACCAGGCTATTGTTTGAGGAGAGTGAACAGTTTTGTACTTGAAAATGTATCAATAAACCAATAGCCAGATTTGGCCAGACCTGATACAACAT
>CM042385.1:4401324-4403824 GCA_023634145.1 Thymallus thymallus | reverse complement strand
TCCAAAGGAGTAGACTACATAGGGAATAGGGTGTCATTTGGGACGCAGGCCATAGCTTCCCTCTGAATGTGTTATTCACAAATCTCCCTGGTATTGGCTTTCAAAGAAGACAACAACCTTCAAACAACCACATTGAGTACAGAGCACAGCAACACAGGCCTCAGCTGCTCTGTCTCTCTCTCTCTCTCTCTCTCTCTCTGTCTCTCTCTCTGTCTCTGTCACTGTCTCTCTGTCTCTCTCTCTGTCTCTCTCTCTCTCTCTCTCTCTCTCTCTCTCTCTGTCTCTCTGTCACTGTCTCTCTGTCTCTCTCTATGTCTCTCTGTCTCTCTCTATGTCTCTCTGTCTCTCTCTCTCTCTCTGTCTCTCTCTCTCTCTCTCTGTCCTCTCTCTCTGTCTCTCTCTCTCTCTCTGTCTCACTGTCTCTCGGTCTCTGTCTCACTGTCTCTCGGTCTCTGTCTCTGTCTCTCTCTCTGTATCTCTGTCTCTCTCACTGTCTCTGTCTCACTCTATGTCTCTCTGTCTCTGTCTCTATGTATCTCTGTCTCTCTCTATGTCTCTCGGTCTCTCTCTCTCTCTCTGTCTCTCTCTCTCTCTCTCTGTCTCACTGTCTCTCGGTCTCTGTCTCTGTCTCTCTCTCTGTATCTCTGTCTCTCTCACTGTCTCTGTCTCACTCTATGTCTCTCTGTCTCTGTCTCTATGTATCTCTGTCTCTCTCTATGTCTCTCTGTCTCACTCTATGTCTCTCTGTCTCTCTGTCTCTGTCTCTCTGTCTCTCTCTCTGTCTCTCTCTCTGTCTCTCTCTCTGTCTCTCTCTCTGTCTCTCTCTCTGTCTCTCTCTCTGTCTCTCTCTCTGTCTGTCTCTCTCTCTGTCTCTGTCTCTGTCTCTGTCTCTGTCTCTGTCTCTCTCTCTCTCTCTCTCTGTCTCTCTCTCTCTCTGTCTCTCTCTCTCTGTGTCTCTCTCTGTCTCCTCTGCCTTCCCTGTTCTACTCTTCTCTCCCACACTACCCCTCTCTCCTCCCTTGTTCTCTCTCTCCACTCCTCCTCAATGACAGACCATCTGGCAGCAGCCGACCATTGTTAATAGCTTCATTACAGAAGCAGGATGCTTCGGCTTCGCAGCCTCTGATTGGCCGACTGCTCCCGTGCCCATAAAACATACAGCATGGTGTGGTGTCGCCCATATCTCACACAGCAGATAGAGCATCCATGCTAATGCCTTAAAGACACAGGGCAGGTAAATCAGGGAAGGGGATATTTCATTAGCGTCCTATGGAGGTGTGGTCGTTGAAACCAGCAGGGTAGTGTGTTATATTACAGACAGAGTGGGATATGGGGATATGTCTTATCATATTTGGAATGAGGATTGGCTGCCTGGCTGGCACTAACCTGGATGGCCTGTCCCCATGTTTTAAAAGGGTGGGAGAGAAAGAGAGAGAGACTGGTGGCTGCTTGGCTATCATTCATATCTCAATTTCGGCTGGCACTAAACCCACTCAAGCTTACAATGTTCTCCCTCTACGACAAGACTTGTCCCTGGGAATGTATTTTTAGACAACCCTGCAACAAGGGTGTGCTTGTCCTTCCCTCCGTGAACACGCAATGTAGCTTACCCTCAAATACAATAAAGTACAACCCCCACCCTCACCCTTTCCACCACTAAAATAATACATTTACTCAGCTAGAATGAATAAATAATGTTTTATTAAACAAACCCCACCCACCCTTTCAGCCACTTAAACAATACATACTTAAATGTGTAATAGTATGGATATCAAGATACAAACAAAGCTCTCTATATACAACTTATATACAAGCAGACATACAAACACCAAAAATATGGGTTGATACGGTAAATGATATCCCCATCCTGTTACAGAGGAGAAACCCACAAATCAAGGGTAGTAACTAGCGGTGTAAGACTGACTAGAGAGGAGCTGGGGTTTAACTGGAATGTGTTGTGATCTAGAGCCTTGATGGTGAGTGATAAATAGATGAGGATGTACCATCCCTAGCTATCCCAAAACCCTAAACCCCTCCAAACATCATTCACCCTACACTTCTATCCATGCAATACTTCCATCACCCTACCCCTCTATCCCTCCACACCTCCATCACACAACCCCTCTATCCCTCCACACCTCCATCACCCTACCCCTCTATCCCTCCACACCATCACACTACCCCTCTATCCCTCCACACCATCACACTACCCCTCTATCCATGCAATACTTCCATCACCCTACCCCTCTATCCCTCCACACCATCACACTACCCCTCTATCCCTCCACACCTCCATTATCCTACCCCTCTATCCCTCCACACCTCCATCACACTACCCCTCTACCCCTCCATACCTCAATCACCCTACCCCTCTATCGCTCCACACCTCCATCACCCTACACCTCTATCGCTCCACACCTCCATCACCCTACCCCTCTATCGCTCCACACCTCCATCACCCTACCCCTCTATCGCTCCACATCTCCATCACCCTATCCCT